>OZ025295.1:57190143-57235143 GCA_964019185.1 Maratus speculifer
AACTCTAGAAAAATACTAATTTATTTCAAGTGAAATATATTATTTCTGTTCTCAAACATCCTTTAATAAAAACTAATAAGTAGTATATAATGAATGAGATATAACTGGGTAGGATTCTTTGTTAATTATCTGATATAACATATTGAATTTACTTTATACTTTTCGGTTAGTATCATACACATTTCAGATTTCAACATTCTTTTTTTTCTATGTAAATACACAATGTACAATGTGAAAATTTTTGTATTTCATTTCAAAAATGAAATTGTGAATATGCAAGAAGTTTCTACTTAAAAAGAAAAAATTGAGTATGCACTAAATCAAATATTAACAAAATTCTAAAATTAATTATTGGATTTTTTTTAAAACTTATTTTCCATAATTTTATTAATTCTCTCTCTCTCTCTTTTCTTGATTAGACATGTTTTAAAAGTGAAAGAGATATAAAAAGAAAAAAAAAAGTAAAAGTAATTTCTTACTATATGCCTAAAAAAATGAAAACTCAGAAAGAAAATACTTCATTCACAAATAACAAATATTCTTTGTATTTTTTAAAACTAACTTACACTTCTATAAATTGAAATTCTGAGAAATACATTTAAAAAAAATATGTAGGGAACCATTTTGCTGAATATTTGCTACTAAAAATTTCTGTCAATCAATTATTTATATCATTTACCTTAAACCAAAATCTTTAACTTAACACTTTAAGAAACTTATGATGATCAATTGCCACTAAAATAGCATAAATTTTGGAATTTTTAATATAAATGATAGGGAAAAAAAAAAAAATCATGATATTATTTCTTACATACAAAAGCAATTACACAATCAATTATTAAAGTTCGTTAAACATACTTGTATTTTTAGATAGATTTAAGAACATTTTCCCTTCTCTTTATATTTTAATAGCTTCAATTATAAAAACACAGGATCATAAGAATTTGATAATACAGTAGAACCCCGATAATCCAGATCAGGTTTTTCGCTTTTTCTTCAAGTATGAGAAGCGATTGGCTAATTTCTTTAACATTAACTTGTTGCATCGTCATATTCTGAATAATAAAACAAAAACTTTTTCGCCAATCGCTTCTGAAAGTTGAAAAAAAAATGAAAAAACGATCCGGATTATCGGGGTTCTACTGTACTTACTCTATCAGATTTCATGATATTTAACACTTCTTACCTGACAACTTGTTTTGTTCTTCATAGTTGTATTTTAGATTGCAATAAGTTTTTGTTTCAATTAAGTTATATATTTATTCAATTTAGTTTTTCTATGTATGCAATTCCATTGAATTCTTTAATTTTTATAGTAAATGTATGAAAAGTTTGATATTAAGCACATGAAACATATAGTAAAATCCTTTTTTAATATGCCAATAATGTTCTTTTCTTTTTTTTTTTTTCAAAATTCATAACAAAACTGCAATTAAATCTATTTACATCTTTTATTCCAATATGGATGTAATATTTCTAAATAATAACACAAATACATTACTCATTGCTATGAAATGCATCAATTTAAAGTTTAAAAAAATTCAATTTCTAAAAAATGTGCATTTGGAACCAATGTTAAGGGGGAAAACATCAAAATAAAATAACAACAATAAATACATTTATTATTGATAAACTTTAATTTACATTTTCAGATTTTTTTTTTACATAACATTTGCATTCTTTTACATGGCATAATTATGTCTTTAATACTTCTTCAATATGCTCCCCTGATATGTATTTTTTGTCCTTGACAGCACCTGAAAATAATAATAATAATAATAATAAATAAAATAAAAAATAAATAAACCTAATTAAAATTCAGAGTAAAATATCATTATGACTGCAAAAGTTTAAAAAAAATGTATAAAAGGAAATAAGGAAAGTTTCAATTTTTGAGTAAAAGAAAATGCAAAATTTAATAATTTTTTAACAATCTTTAGTAGTTTTATGGTAGTCAGACACAGATGATAAATTGCCAAATATTCTGATAACCAGCCCATTCTGATTTCATTTATTTTAAATATAGCCATTCACAGTGTTCTCGCTGACATTTGACCAACAATTAGCCGAATTATTAACATTGGTCAAACCAACGTTAATAATTCGGCTAATTAGAAATAAAAAACATTCGCCAAATGAAAAAAATATTAGCAAAATAGATTCACCGTATAGCGGTAAAAAAAATTATCTTTAATGTATTCCCTTTTTTCAATAAGCAGGGTTCGCAGAAGTGGGCCCAGCCCGAAAAAACCCGCCCGGGTTTTTTCGGGCGGGCCCACTTGAAAAAAACCATGAAAAACCCATTTGTGGGTTTTTTCAAATTTTCTCATGTTTTCACAACTGTATCATTATTTAATCTAAGATATGAAAATGGAAAGATAAATGCCAATTTAAATATATTTCAAACTAACCATATTTAAAAGAATTTCTAAGTATTGATAAAATGACCATAAAATATATTAATTTGTAAATAAGGAAGATTTTCATGGCTATATATTTTAAAATGCATCCAAGTGCTTTAAATCTTAATGTATACCTAATGATGGCACTTGAAATGTGATCCCCATCCTGATTGCTTGTATTGTTATAGCTTTTAAGCACATTTATTATCCTGCTTCAACGTTCAATGAATGTTTATACAGTAATTTTCAACACAAAAATGGTGACAGATTATACAGGGTCCCCAGCATCATGGAAAGTCAGGAAAATATCAAAATATACAGGATAAGTCAGGGAATTTACAAATTTCTAAAAAAGTCATGGAAAACATTTGAGTGAAAAAATGAAAAATGACACAAAATTCATTAAACAGTTGGGGAAAAACAAAAAAAGATTGAAGTATGATTGCAGAAAAAAATTGCTAATTTTGACAAAAGATTGTGAAAATAAGTATCAAATTTTGCTGTATGCTCGTTTGGTCAGAGAATTTTTCTAGATTTGGTTTGGGAAAGTCAGGGAATTTTTTGAGATTTGGTCATGGAAAGTCAAGGAATATGCCAGTCATGTTTTGCTGGAAATCCTGTTATAACAAAAAAAAAAAAAAAAAAAAAAAAAAAAAAAGTGAAAAAGTTTTAATATAGTACTTTAATAATTTCATTGTTAAAATTATTACTAATAATTAATTTTTGTAAAAGCAAATTATAATGTTTATTATTGTCATAACCTTTTAATCTTTAATCTCATAAACTTTTTGTAATCAATTAGTTATTTTAAATTGTATTTAGTAGTATAAGTACCTTGTTTTCAAACATTCTGAACCATATTTCTTTAACATAAATACCTTCATAATATCCAAAAACCCTAATAAAATTTAATCTAAAATGTATCCAGATACTTTAAAAGATTGCTTACAGATGGCATACAAAAATAAACTAGTAAAAGTGTATTGCCATTTACGATCTAACTTTATAGATATGACTGACATTGACTTTTAGATAATCTAATTTAATACTATTGCTTAAATTGTAGTATATATATATATACATATATATGTGTGAATTCTATTTTTTTCTTCACAAAAATAAAAATATTTACATAAATGTTGCTGCTTTAAACTGATTTCTATTGAAGTAAATGAAAGAAATTGCATAAATTAGTCTGTTTAACTTGAGATTTATATAAAGAAATTCAGTTGCACTTGATTTAAAATATCATTCTTCCAGTAATCTAGTTCTATGAGATACAAAATAATCTTTTTAAATATATTTATATTTTCTTTTTATATATTTATTTTTATTGTTAATCTATACTTAATGCAAAATTATATCTTTATTTCAGTGATAAATGAAAAATTTAGGTACTATGCATGTGAAAATTAGAAATGTGAAGAGTTCTCTAAAAAATTTTGATAAAACCCGAAAAAACCCGGGTTTTTTCAAAAAAGCCCGAAAAAACCCGGGTTTTAGACTACTGGGCCCAGTGGGTTGGGCTTTTTCAAAAAAACCCGGGTTTTTTCAAACCCTGTCAATAAGTTCTAAAATATCCTAATTTTGTTATAACTGCGACAATGATTGTTATTAATCTAATTTCAAGTATTCGATACAAATATATTAAAAATATTTGTATATGCATGTGTATGAAAAATGAAAAAGAAAAGAAAGAAAAAGCAAAAATTGAGTACTACGAATTTGGCAAATCTAAGTGCTGGTTTACTCGCCAAATGAAGAATTTAGTCGCAATTTGGCACAATGGTGAGTGATAGCGAGAACCATGGCCATTCACTTATTTCGTATAAAATTACATTCTTTACATTCTTATTACATTCTTTTCATTTTCGTATAAAATTACACTTACATTCTTTTACATAAATACCAATATGTTAAAAATAAAAGGCAAGAAAGAATGCTGTGAGCAAAATTTGCACATGGCTAGAATAAAAGTAAATAATCTTACTACATAAATCAAAATAAATATATGCAAAAATATTTAAAAGTGAATATATATAGCAAAATTCAAATAGCATTGATATATATCACACAATCAAATTTCTTGTGCTTCACTTAGTCTCCCAGAGGACGTATATTTTGTTTTCTTTCCTTTTTTTTTTTTTTTTGATTGAAAATAGTTTATTTGTATGCCTGTCATCGCACAGGCTTTGAATTTTTATTCATTATGTATGAAAAGGGGCTCTATTTTATACTCTTGCAACAAATTTCAAAAATATTAAAACACTTAATTTTAAGATATAGCTATAATATACAAACAAAACTGAAAATACAACATAGCAATTGTTTGTCTGGAATCAGTTTCCAAACTGACACTATGACTGAAAGCATAATATATACAGTATGGAACCATTTATCCGGAAACCAGTTATCCGTAAAACCAGTTACCAAGAATTTTATTTCTAATAGGCTGATAATGGAATCTTTGCAGAAAAAAGTGTCATATGTGGCCAATTTGACAAATGCATTGCTTGAAACAATTGTATAATTTGATGACAACATCTAGTTTTTGAAATGGAAACATATTTAGTTGTACTTTAGATGTTTTCAATTTTTATGCAGAGGAAACAGAAAAATTTTTGTACCCAAAGGATTCCTATAAATTATATTCTTTCGAATTCTATTTTTTAATTTTACTTGCATCTGATTCTTAATTCAAGTAATCTAATAATTAATTGAAAATTAGAAGTAATACCATAACCACATATATTCTATAAAACTTACCAAATGGATGCTGGTTTAATGCCTAACCAGTTAAGCAGAAAAAACAGTTATTTGGAATATATCTGCCCCAACCATTCCGGATAAATGGTTCTGTACCGTAATTTTCTTTTTCCATATTTAGTTTTGGGTGTAACTTTCAATTCTAAACCCGAATTATATTTTACTTTAAGTTTCAGATTCTCAATATATTAGATATTACATGTAAATAAATAATTAAATTTCTCAATATATATTTATTAATGAAAACTATAGAACAGATGGCTATTTACTTACTTATAAAAATTGTTTTCAACTTAATTTACAACAAAAAATTGTCTATATTTTCTCTGCAAAGTTTAATTTGCTTTTTTATTTAATAAATAAATATACAGTTGAACTAAAAACAATTAAATATTTCTGATGATTATCATTTGATTACATTAAAATTGTAGAAAAATCAATAATAGTAAAAAAGATTCAATTACAGTTACAGTAGACTCTCTCAAATCTGCACATAATTTACAGATGTAAACAATGAAACAGTTAGTTCAAATATAGAGACAAAATTTGACCTTTTTATTTTTATATACATTCCATATATATTTTAATTTATAATTTTTGCTAATATTACTGAATTCATGTTTTATCCTGAAGGAAGAATAAATTTGTGAAAAAATTGAAGATATTGCTGATATCACTGGTAATAACAATCTTCTTACCAATTATAATTTATACATTAATCAAGCTTTTTTGGTTATTAAGTCTGGCTAAACCTGAAATAATATTTCTTTGTTTTATGATTTTGATGTGAATTAGTAATGTACTTTTATGAGGCAAGTTTCATTGAATAATTTAGGAAAAATACATTTCATCTTTATAATGAATATTTAATCATTCATAATCGGTTATTAATTTGGCCTTTGCTTTTAATATTTAAATCATTTGAAAATTATGTGAATTTTTATTATTTTACTTTATTACTTATCATAATATTTCATTATACCGTAATTATTCATTATAGTTTCCAGAATAGTTGACCAGAAATCTGCAATTGCTAAAATCCGCACAATCTCTGGTCCCAAGCTGTGCAGATTTGAGGAAGTCTACTGTATTAAATAAAATTTTCAACGTTATCATTTCTAGTAGTTGCCATTATTGTAATAATTTTGCACATGTATTTTCATTTTTAAAACAAGAAGTTCCATTTATTTCTATGACAGAAAACTCACGGACTTGCCTTTAATTATCTTTACTTGGATACTTTAAAGAATGTATGAATTAATATAAATTAAATATGATTAAAGAATATATAACAGGAAGATACACATATGCATAGCTTTGGTAAGAATTTATTATTTTATTATGATGTCTTATTTAGAAATATTTAAAGAAAACTTACCAATTTCAAAATTGTATTTAGAACTGAGCTTTGACTGCAGGATAGTTGCAGGATTTATCCATATATACTTTCATTTATCCATGCTGGGACTTTACGGATTCTACAATTTGTGCCTAAAAAATAATAAATAAAATAATTGAAGCTACATAAATCAATTAAATAAAATTTAATATAAATGATCACATGTGGCATCAAGAAGAGCTTCCATTATTTTTACATTTGACCTAAGTAAATTCAAAGAAATTAAGGTACCTTCTCTATTATTCCACAGAGTTTGTTGCTTTAAATCAACATAATTGGTTTTAATCATGATTTAAATTCATGATTTTAATCAATGGATTTTTTTTAAGTCATTGATTTAAATCAGATTTTTAAAAATCATTTTTAAATAAACTGAAAATATAAACAAACACATTAAAGCTTTTTAATATATTTAGTTTTTTATAACACAGATAAGCAATTAGTTTTTAGAAAAACATTATTTAATCTTTATTAAGTAATAATGTACAAAGTTTAGAAAAAAAAAAAAAAAACTGGCTTTAAATTTCATTTAAGGGTGTATTCGAAAAAACGCTTTTCCACCTTCAGCAGCTCGAAATTTTCCGATACAATTTCAGACACATTTTTTAAAAATAGAAACATGAAATTTGCTGAGGGGATTTTCGAAGAGACGTATAAGGTGCCTTGTGATGTCTTTTTACGCTCAATAGATTAGAATTTGATTTATGAGCAATTAACTTTTCAGGAAGACCCCTTTTTTCACTCCTAGCTCCCAGATCTCCCACTACAGAAAAATTGGTTCAAATTGCCGTTTTTGATTGCTTTTTTTTTTTTAATATTTTGTGCACTTATCAAAGAATCGACAATCACAGCACCTTGAGTATTGTCTAAATAAGAGAATCTGTGAGTTTGGTGCATTTGAGAGCAAAAGTGAATTCAAAACAAATCGGAAAATAAGCAGTTTGAATCAAAATACACCCTTAAGTCAAATTTGCAAAAGTAAGGAATTTCTGTTTAAGCACGAATATACTAAATATAGGAATATTTACTTGCCTATTACTTAGTATAGTATTTAAAGAAATTCCTGCAAGTTTCTAAACAAAATAATCACAATAAAAATGCCATGTCTTTGAAACATTGTATTATTATTATTATTATTTTTTTTTTAAATCATGCAGTGCCGAAACTAGGGAAGTAAAGAGAGGACATATGTCTCGGAAGTCAGAGTGAAAGGCAAAGAGAGAACCGAATGAAGATTTTGTCTTTTCATACAAAAATATATGTAGATATATATACATGTATGTATATATCGAGTACAAAAGAAACCCACATGATAATGTTAAAACTTTGGGATTGTTCTTTTTAAATTTGTGAAAATAGAAGTGACTTTATTAAAAAATAAATCTGCAACCAAAATTTGAAAAAGAAAACACTAACCTGGTTAGAATTCCATTTCAACTATTCTAAAGCAATAAAAAACATTTAAAACTACTGATATGCAAAACAGAAATTCTAAAAAGAATGTTCTCATAGGCCTAACATTTGTTGTCCAGTTTCTTCGCATGACTAATGAAGACTCTTAACGCTCAAGCTAATCTTAATATACTTTGTGAGCATTGTTTACATATTTCTTGCTAGCATTTTAATTTTTATTAATTGTTTTTTAAAGATTTTTTTTTTTTTTTTTTTTGAATAGTGTACCTATGATTGATAACTTTAATTGGATGTGAGGGGCAGGGTGTCAAAATTAAAGTTTGCTCCAGGCCGAAACGAGCAAAAAAGGCTAGTTTTGATCCTGAGATCACGTACATTTGCAAAACTAACAAAATACATGGAATGGAAGGCTGAAAGAATACTTTAAATAGATTAAGCAAACAAATAAAGCAACATTAATGCATGATTCAAATACATTTATTTGTACTTTTTCAGGGTTCATACTCATCTTCCAAGAAAAAATCCCCTGAGAATCCAATGATGTATTTTTCAGGATGTACAATTTTTCCGTATCAACAATTAACAATATTTCAATATTACATATGATATGATAATAAAGCATGCAAACAGTAACAATTGCCCCCAATTTCCCAGAAAAGACTGTCATTTTGGCAAAATTTCCCAGGTTTGGGAATTTTTTTGTATTATCCCCTGAGATTCCACTGATTTTTACAACCTAAAATTCATCTCCTGATTTTCCCAGGAATCCTATATTCCCCTGATGAGTATGAATCCTGTTTTTAGGCCAAGCATCAGAGTTATATTTACACACACATTGTATATACATATGTATAACACTGGTACCCGGCTTAACTGAAAAATATGCATTTATTCAGTGACACAGCCAGAATTCGGCTCTAGGGAGGGGTTTTGAGTTTCTGATAAAGGTGATTGCCAATTATTTGAATAGTCAGTTAATAGAATCAGTATCTACTAATTAGAATATTCACTGTATAATACTTAAACTGAAAGAGCATCTGTGTGGTTTAGGAAAAGATAATTTTTTTTAGTATAATGTGTCTAAGAAAAGCGACTTAGTTCAAATAACCAATTTTTACTTAACTGATTCATGTAATATGCACTTTCACAGTTTTAAGTATAATTTTCGGCAATTAATTGAATCCTTTTATTAAATAAAATCTGAATCAATAAAGCGGCGGATTCTGAAATGTGCCGAAACATTTAAATATTAAGTTTGGTTTTGATTCATATAAGCAGCAATTATAGCGATCTTTCTTAGCTCTGGGAGGAGTTTTAACCCCAAAACCACCCCCTTGGCTGCATCAACTGCATTTATTATTAAATAGATGCAAATATTTGCAGCAATATTATGCTTCAACTTTAGATATTGTTTCCTATACATTATTGAAGAATTATTTCTTCCAAGAGAAGCTTCACTAACACACTTAGCAGCGATTGTAAAAAATGTGATTTTTACGCATGGTAAATATAGAAAGATAAACATTAAATGATTTTATGGGTTAAAAATTGACAAAATGCAATTGGATTACAATGACTGAATAACCTGTTTTTCTAAAGAAATAAGTTCTATAATTTTTTGCAAGCTCTAAGGCATACAAATTTTGAAATATTGTGATTTGTTGAAGAGATTTATGAAATATTTCGAAGCAAATAGGGGTAAAACTCACTCTATTAAAATAAAGGCAGGGCTCTGCATTTTTAAAAAATGATTTAGAAAGAACATAGTCAAGGTTACTGTCATCTAAAACGGAAAATATGCAGATGAAATAGGCTAGTCTAAAAATCTTTTCTTAGAAAATGCAAGCCAGTTTTTAAATACATTAAAGAAAAAAAAAAAAAAAAAAAAAAAGGCAACTGCAACATGTTTTTTAAATGAACAGTTATAACAGTGTATTTTATCTTTTTTTCAGGGGTATGTATTTCACTGAATATCTCCTGCCCCCCCCCCCCCCTCCAAAAAAAAAAAAGCAAGTTAAAAACGATTATGTATAAATAAATAAAGACAAATTGAAACTGCTAGTGTTACACAGAGCCAGCAATTGGAGCTTTTGCCATTGGGCCACATGTAGAATTATTAAATTTGTAAACCCTTATTTTACAAAATTAATTTTATAAGCAAGTTATTCCTGGAATAAAAAGATATTTTATGAATATTTTTATTAGATTTTTAAAAGATAAATTTAATGGTTAAATTGATTTAAAAATTGAATTTAAGAAAGAATTGAATTTAAAGAAGACTTTTTAATATTTTTATTTGCTTCTCCTTAACAAAACGAATGCTTAATGTATTTTTAAACTAATACATTAGTGTCCAAACAATCGATCGTAAATAATGTTTTGGTCAGACACATATTGATCTACCTTTAAAAATAATACTATTTCTTATAATTTCTTTAAAAATATAATAAATAAAGGTTTGTTTTATGATTATACCGCATTATTATTACGAATATTTACATGAAAAATTGCTATAACTGTTTATATGTTTTCTATGAAAGTTGTCTGTTTCATGGTATTAGATTATAAAAAAAATCGTTATATTTTGGTACAAATCTCAAGAATTCATTCTAAAAGGTTAATATTTGAAAGTTTACTTACCTTTAGTATAGACCATGAAGATAGAATAATAGAAGGAGAACCGAGAAGATAGGCTTTTCCCAACAGAACTTAGCCCCAAAGTATTTCCCGGTGCATGGCGTGGCGCTAGTGATGCTGCACTGACTTTCGATCACATGACTTGTTTGACTGGTCTCTCGACTAGTCTGCCAGCGGGACGTAGGGGGCGCTAGACTTCATCTGCTCCCAAACTGCCGGAAATGCCAGCCAAACTCGGAAAGACTTTAGGTACGAAAGTGGAAGCGCCGTCTTTGATCTCCTTCTACTATATCTATCTTCATGGTATAGACATATTCAGATCCTATAGAGTAAAATTTTAATTGAAATTCCATCCAAGACCAAGAATCCATTAATACAACATCGCGAATGTTGACATTTCTGGCGCATGCGCAATGGTAATTTCGCTGTTCCGAAGATACTGTACTGCTCATCGTGGATTGCTCATCCGGATTCTGGTGTCCTCCGGACGTCTTAATCTGACGTTTAGAGGATTCGATGGTTATAGAATTACTTCTTCCGGATTCTGGTGTCCTCCGGACGTCTTAATCTGCCGTTTACAGGATTTGATGGTTATAGGATCTCCCGGATCTGTGTAGGACCGCATAGGACGTCCGGAGGATGGTTTTGGCCGTATGGGATGATTCTAACATTTGGCCATGACATATATTTTAACATGTCAAAATATTTTCTCAAGTGGTTATAATTTCTTAATTTTTTTTTTTATCTTCATACCAACAAAGCGTAATGTTGTTTTAGTATCTTTAAAAAAATTGTTCCATATAAATGCAGTTAAAATCTAAATATATCAGACAGAGATCAGTTTCAACTGACGTCACATAGCAACCAGACGTGTTGTTATCATTGACTTTCTCATATACGTAGACGCCAAATCCCATTGTTATCTCGGCATGGTTTCGAATCCAACATCTTTGGCGAAAAGATGCTGTTTTTTTGGCGGTGATCGCTTTATTGGCAACTTTCAGATTTCACAAAGAGAAAAGACCCATACGGCCAGAACCATCCTCCGGACGTCCTATGCGGTCCTACACAGATCCGGGAGATCCTATAATCATCAAATCCTGTAAACAGCAGATTAAGACGTCCGGAGGACACCAGAATCCGGAAGAAGTAATCCTATAACCATCGAATCCTGTAAACGTCAGATTAAGACGTCCGGAGGACACCAGAATCCGGATGAGCAATCCACGATGAGCAGTACAGTATCTTCGGAACAGCGAAATTACCAGTGCGCATGCGCCAGAAATGTCAACATTCGCGATGTTGTATTAATGGATTAGTGGATGGAATTTCAATTAAAATTTTACTCTAAAGGATCTGAATATGTCTATACTAAAGGTAAGTAAACTTTTAAATATTAACCTTTTAGAATGAATTCTTGAGATTTGTACCAAAATATAACGATTTTTTTTTTATAATCTAGTACCATGAAACAGACAACTTTCATAGAAAACATATAAACAGTTATAGCAATTTTTCATGTAAATATTCGTAATAATAATGCGGTATAATCATAAAACAAACCTTTATTTATTATATTTTTAAAGAAATTATAAGAAATAGTATTATTTTTAAAGGTAGATCAATATGTGTCTGACCAAAACATTATTTACGATCGATTGTTTGGACACTAATGTATTAGTTTAAAAATACATTAAGCATTCGTTTTGTTAAGGAGAAGCAAATAAAAATATTAAAAAGTCTTCTTTAAATTCAATTCTTTCTTAAATTCAATTTTTAAATCAATTTAACCATTAAATTTATCTTTTAAAAATCTAATAAAAATATTCATAAAATATCTTTTTATTCCAGGAATAACTTGCTTATAAAATTAATTTTGTAAAATCAGGGTTTACAAATTTAATAATTCTACATGTGGCCCAATGGCAAAAGCTCCAATTGCTGGCTCTGTGTAACACTAGCAGTTTCAATTTGTCTTTATTTATACATAATCGTTTTTAACTTGCTTTTTTTTTTGGAGGGGGGGGGGGGGAGGAGATATTCAGTGAAATACATACCCCTGAAAAAAAGATAAAATACACTGTTATAACTGTTCATTTAAAAAACATGTTGCAGTTGCTTTTTTTTTTTTTTTTTTTTTTATGTATTTAAAAATTGGCTTGCATTTTCTAAGAAAAGATTTTTAGACTAGCCTATTTCATCTGCATATTTTCCGTTTTAGATGACAGCAACCTTAACTATGTTCTTTCTAAATCATTTTTTAAAAATGCAGAGCCCTGCCTTTATTTTAATAGAGTGAGTTGTACCCCTATTTGCTTCGAAATATTTCATAAATATCTTCAACAAATCACAATATTTCAAAATTTGTATGCCTTAGAGCTTGCAAAATATTATAGAACTTATTTCTTTAGAAAAACAGGTTATTCAGTCATTGTAATCCAATTGCATTTTGTCAATTTTTAATCCATAAAATCATTTAATGTTTATCTTTCTATATTTACCATGCGTAAAAATCACATTTTTTACAATCGCTGCTAAGTGTGTTAGTGAAGCTTCTCTTGAAAGAAATAATTCTTCAATAAAATATAGGAAACTATATCTAAAGTTGAAGCATAATATTGCTGCAAATATTTGCATCTGTTTAATAATAAATGCAGTTGGTGCAGCCAAGGGGGTGGTTTTGGGGTTAAAACTCCTCCCAGAGCTAAGAAAGATCGCTATAATTGCTGCTTATATGAATCAAAACCAAACTTAATATTTAAATGTTTCGGCACATTTCGGAATCCGCCGCTTTATTGATTAAGATTTTATTTAATAAAATGATTCAATTAATTGGCGAAAATTATACTTAAAACTGTGAAAGTGCATATTACATGAATCAGTTAAGTAAAAATTGGTTATTTGAACTAAGTCGCTTTTCTTAGACGCATTATGCTAAAAAAAATTATGATTTCCTGCCACACAGATGCTCTTTCAGTTTAAGTATTATACAGTGAATATTCTAATTAGTAGATACTGATTCTATTAACCGGCTATTCAAATAATTGGCAATCACCTTTATCAGAAACTCAAAACCCCTCCCTAGAGCCGAATTCTGGCTGTGTCACTGAATAAATGCATACTTTTCACTTAAGCCGGGTACCAGTGTTACACATATGTATATACAATGTGTGTGTAAATATAACTCTGATGTTTGGCCTAAAAACAGGATTCATACTCATCAGGGGAATATAGGATTCTTGGGAAAATCAGGAGATGAATTTTAGGTTGTAAAAATCAGTGGAATCTCAGGGGATAATACAAAAAAATTCCCAAACCTGGGAAATTTTGACAAAATGACAGTCTTTTCAGGGAAATTGGATGCAATTGTTACTGTTCGCATGCTTTATTATCATATCATATGTAATATTGAAATATTGTTAATTGTTGATACGGAAAAATTGTACATCCCGAAAAATACATCATTGGATTCTCAGGGGATTTTTTCTTGGAAGATGAGTATGAACCCTGAAAAAGTACAAATAAATGTATTTGAATCATGCATTAATGTTGCTTTATTTGTTTGCTTAATCTATTTAAAGTATTCTTTCAGCCTTCCATTCCATGTATTTTGTTAGTTTTGCAAATGTACGTGATCTCAGGGTCAAAACTAGCCTTTTTTGCTCGTTTCGGCCTGGAGCAAACTTTAATTTTGAAACCCTGCCCCTCACACCCAATTAAAGTTATCAATCATAGGTACACTATTTCAAAAAAAAAAAAAAAAAAAAAAAAAAAAATCTTTAAAAAACAATTAATAAAAATTAAAATGCTAGCAAGAAATATGTAAACAATGCTCACAAAGTATTAAGATTAGCTTGAGTGTTAAGAGTCTTCATTAGTCATGCGAAGAAACTGGATAACAAATGTTAGGCCTATGAGAACATTCTTTTTAGAATTTCTGTTTTGCATATCAGTAGTTTTAAATGTTTTTTATTGCTTTAGAATAGTTGAAATGGAATTCTAACCAGGTTAGTGTTTTCTTTTTCAAATTTTGGTTGCAGATTTATTTTTTAATAAAGTCACTTCTATTTTCACAAATTTAAAAAGAACAATCCCAAAGTTTTAACATTATCATGTGGGTTTCTTTTGTACTCGATATATACGTACATGTATATATATCTACTTATATTTTTGTATGAAAAGACAAAATCTTCATTCGGTTCTCTCTTTGCCTTTCGCTCTGACTTCCGAGACATATGTCCTCTCTTTACTTCCCTAGTTTCGGCACTGCATGATCTTAAAAAAAAAAAAAAAAAAAAAACGTTTCAAAGACATGGCATTTTTATTGTGATTATTTTGTTTAGAGACTTGCAGGAGTTTCTTTAAATACTATACTAAGTAATAGGCAAGTAAATATTCCTATATTTAGTATATTCGTGCTTAAACAGAAATTCCTTACTTTTGCAAATTTGACTTAAGGGTGTATTTTGATTCAAACTGCTTATTTTCCGATTTGTTTTGAATTCACTTTTGCTCTCAAATGCACCAAACTCACAGATTCTCTTATTTAGACACTACTCGAGGTGCTGTGATTGTCGATTCTTTGATAAGTGCACAAAATATTTTAAAAAAAAAGCAATCAAAAACGGCAATTTGAACCAATTTTTCCGTAGTGGGAGATCTGGGAGCTGGGAGTGAAAAAAAGGGTCTTCCTGAAAAGTTAATTGCTCATAAATCAAATTCTAATCTATTGAGCGTAAAAAGACATCACAAGGCACCTTATACGTTTCTTCGAAAATCTCCGCAGCAATTTTCATGTTTCTACTTTAAAAAAATGTGTCTGAAATTGTATCGTAAAATTTCAAGCTGCTGAAGGTGGAAAAGCGTTTTTTCGAATACACCCTTAAATGAAATTTAGAGCCAGTTTTTTTTTCTAAACTTTGTACATTATTACTTAATAAAGATTAAATATTGTTTTTCTGAAAACTAATTGCTTATCTGTGTTATAAAAAACTAAATATATTAAAAAGCTTTAATGTGTTTGTTTATATTTTCAGTTTATTTAAAAATGATTTTTAAAAATCTGATTTAAATCAATGACTTAAAAAAAATCCATTGATTAAAATCATGAATTTAAATCATGATTAAAACCAATTATGTTGATTTAAAGCAACAAACTCTGTGAAATAATGGAGAAGGTACCTTAATTTCTTTGAATTTACTTAGGTCAAATGCAAAAATAATGGAAGCTCTTCTTGATGCTACATGTGATCATTTATATTAAATTTTATTTAATTGATTTATGTAGCTTCAATTATTTTATTTATTTTTTTTTAGGCACAAATTGTAGAATCCGTAAAGTCCCAGCATGGATAAATGAAAGTATATATGGATAAATCCTGCAACTATCCAGCAGTCAAAGCTCAGTTCTAAATACAATTTTGAAATTGGTAAGTTTTCTTTAAATATTTCTAAATAAGACATCATAATAAAATAATAAATTCTTACCAAAGCTATGCATATGTGTATCTTCCTGTTATATATTCTTTAATCATATTTAATTTATATTAATTCATACATTCTTTAAAGTATCCAAGTAAAGATAATTAAAGGCAAGTCCATGAGTTTTCTGTCATAGAAATAAATGGAACTTCTTGTTTTAAAAATGAAAATACATGTGCAAAATTATTACAATAATGGCAACTACTAAAAATGATAACGTTGAAAATTTTATTTAATACAGTAGACTTCCTCAAATCTGCACAGCTTGGGACCAGAGATTGTGCGGATTTTAGCAATTGCAGATTTCTGGTCAACTATTCTGGAAACTATAATGAATGATTACAGTATAATGAAATATTATGATAAGTAATAAAAAAAAATAATAAAAATTCACATAATTTTCAAATGATTTAAATATTAAAAGCAAAGGCCAAATTAATAACCGATTATGAATGATTAAATATTCATTATAAAGATGAAATGTATTTTTCCTAAATTATTCAATGAAACTTGCCTCATAAAAGTACATTACTAATTCACATCAAAATCATAAAACAAAGAAATATTATTTCAGGTTTAGCCAGACTTAATAACCAAAAAAGCTTGATTAATGTATAAATTATAATTGGTAAGAAGATTGTTATTACCAGTGATATCAGCAATATCTTCAATTTTTTCACAAATTTATTCTTCCTTCAGGATAAAACATGAATTCAGTAATATTAGCAAAAATTATAAATTAAAATATATATGGAATGTATATAAAAATAAAAAGGTCAAAATTTGTCTCTATATTTGAACTAACTGTTTCATTGTTTACATCTGTAAATTATGTGCAGATTTGAGAGAGTCTACTGTAATTGAATCTTTTTTACTATTATTGATTTTTCTACAATTTTAATGTAATCAAATGATAATCATCAGAAATATTTAATTGTTTTTAATTCAACTGTATATTTATTTATTAAATAAAAAAGCAAATTAAACTTTGCAGAGAAAATATAGACAATTTTTTGTTGTAAATTAAGTTGAAAACAATTTTTATAAGTAAGTAAATAGCCATCTGTTCTATAGTTTTCATTAATAAATATATATTGAGAAATTTAATTATTTATTTACATGTAATATATTGAGAATCTGAAACTTAAAGTAAAATATAATTCGGGTTTAGAATTGAAAGTTACACCCAAAACTCAATATGGAAAAAGAAAATTACGGTAGGGAACTATTTATCCAGAATGGTTGGGGCAGATATATTCCAAATAACTGTTTTTTCTGGTTAACTGGTTAGGCATTAAACCAGCATCCATTTGATAAGTTTTATGGAATATATGTGGTTATGGTATTACTTCTAATTTTCAATTAATTATTAGATTACTTGAATTAAGAATCAGATGCAAGTAAAATTAAAAAATAGAATTCGAAAGAATATAATTTATAGGAATCCTTAGGGGACAAAAAATTTTCTGTTTCCTCTGCATAAAAATTGAAAACATTTAAAGTACAACTAAATATGTTTCCATTTCAAAAACTAGTTGTCATCAAATTATACAATTGTTTCAAGCAATGCATTTGCCAAATTGGCCACATATGACACTTTTTTCTGCAAAGATTCCATTATCAGCCTATTAGAAATAAAATTCTTGGTAACTGGTTTTACGGATAACTGATTTCTGGATAAGTGGTTCCATACTGTATATATTATGCTTTCAGTCATAGTGTCAGTTTGGAAACTGATTCCAGACAAACAATTGTTATGTTGTATTTTCAGTTTTGTTTGTATATTATAGCTATATCTTAAAATTAAGTGTTTTAATATTTTTGAAATTTGTTGTAAGAGTATAAAATAGAGCCCCTTTTCATACATAATGAATAAAAATTCGAAGCCTGTGCAATGACAGGCATACAAATCAACTATTTTCAATCAAAAAAAAAAAAAAAAAAAGGAAAGAAAACAAAATATACGTCCTCTGGGAGACTAAGTGAAGCACAAGAAATTTGATTGTGTGATATATATCAATGCTATTTGAATTTTGCTATATATATTCACTTTTAAATATTTTTGCATATATTTATTTTGATTTATGTAGTAAGATTATTTACTTTTATTCTAGCCATGTACAAATTTTGCTCACAGCATTCTTCCTTGCCTTTTATTTTTCACATATTGGTATTTATGTAAAAGAATGTAAGTGTTATGTATTTTATACGAAATAAGTGAATGGCCATGGTTCTCGCTATCACTCGCCATTGTGCCAAATTGCGACTAAATTCTTCATTTGGCGAGTAAACAAGCACTTAGATATGCCAAATTCGTAGTACTCAATTTTTGCTTTTTCTTTCTTTTCTTTTTCATTTTTCATACACATGCATATACAAATATTTTTAATATATTTGTATCGAATACTTGAAATTAGATTAATAACAATCATTGTCGCAGTTATAACAAAATTAGGATATTTTAAAACTTATTGAAAAAAGGGAATACATTAAAGATAATTTTTTTTTACCGCTATACGGTGAATCTATTTTGCTAATTCTTTTTTCATTTGGCGAATGTTTTTTATTTCTAATTAGCCGAATTATTAACGTTGGTTTGACCAATGTTAATAATTCGGCTAATTGTTGATCAAATGTCAGCGAGAACACTGTGAATGGCTATATTTAAAATAAATGAAATCAGAATGGGCTGGTTATCAGAATATTTGGCAATTTATCATCTGTGTCTGACTACCATAAAACTACTAAAGATTGTTAAAAAATTATTAAATTTTGCATTTTCTTTTACTCAAAAATTGAAACTTTCCTTATTTCCTTTTATAATTTTTTTTTTTTTAAACTTTTGCAGTCATAATGATATTTTACTCTGAATTTTAATTAGGTTTATTTATTTTTTTATTTATTATTATTATTATTATTATTATTTTCAGGTGCTGTCAAGGAAAAAAAGTACATATCAGGGGAGCATATTGAAGAAGTATTAAAGACATAATTATGCCATGTAAAAGAATGCAAATGTTATGTAAAAAAAAATCCAAAAATGTAAATTAAAGTTTACCAATAATAAATGTATTTATTGTTGTTATTTTATTTTGATGTTTATCCCCTTAACATTGGTTCCAAATGCACATTTTTTAGAAATTGAATTTTTTTAAACTTTAAATTGATGCATTTTATAGCAATGAGTAATATATTTGTGTTATTATTTAGAAATATTACATCCATATTGGAATAAAAGATGTAAATAGATTCAGTTGCAGTTTTGTTATGAATTTTGAAAAAAAAAAGAAAAGAACATTATTGGCATATTAAAAAAGGATTTTACTATATGTTTCATGTGCTTAATATCAAACTTTTCATTCATTTACAATAAAAATTAAAGAATTCAATGGAATTGCATACATAGAAAAACTAAATTGAATAAATATATAACTTAATTGAAACAAAAACTTATTGCAATCTAAAATACAACTATGAAGAACAAAACAAGTTGTCAGGTAAGAAGTGTTAAATATCATGAAATCTGATAGAGTAAGTATTATCAAATTCTTATGATCCTGTGTTTTTATAATTGAAGCTATTAAAATATAAAGAGAAGGGAAAATGTTCTTAAATCTATCTAAAAATACAAGTATGTTTAACGAACTTTAATAATTGATTGTGTAATTGCTTTTGTATGTAAGAAATGATATCATGATTTTTTTTTTATTTTCCTATCATTTATATTAAAAATTCCAAAATTTATGCTATCTTAGTGGCAATTGATCATCATAAGTTTCTTAAAGTGTTAAGTTAAAGATTTTGGTTTAAGGTAAATGATATAAATAATTGATTGACAGAAATTTTTAGTAGCAAATAAATATTCAGCAAAATGGTTACCTACATATATTTTTTTTAATGTATTTCTCTGAATTTCAATTTATAGAAGTGTAAATAAGTTAAAAAAAAAAAAAAAGAGAGAGAGAGAGAGAATATTTGTTTTTGTGAATGAAGTATTTTTTTTCTGAGTTTTCATTTTTTTAGGCATATAGTAAAAAATTACTTTTACCTTTTTTTTTTTTTTTTATCTCTTTCATTTTTATAACATGTCTAATCAAGAAAAGAGAGAATTAATAGAATTATGGAAAATAAGTAAAAAAAAAAAAAAATCCAATAATTAATTTTAGAATTTTGTTAATATTTGATTTAGTGCATACTCAATTTTTTCTTTTTAAGTAAAAACTTCTTGCATATTCACAATTTCATTTTTGAAATGAATTCAAAAATTTTCACATTGTACATTGTGTATTTACATAGAAAAAAACAATGATGAAATCTGAAATGTGTATGATGTTAACTGAAAAATATAAAGTAAATTCAATATGTTATATCAGATAGTTAACAAAGAATAATACCCAGTTATATCTCATTCATTATATACTACTTATTAGTTTTTATTAAAGGATGTTTGAGAACAGAAATAATATATTTCACTTGAAATAAATTAGTATTTTTCTAGAGTTCATTTTTAATGCTTATTTTAAAATTAATATTTTTATTGTAATTTATTCATAAAGAATTATTATATGTTTGTGAAAAACAACAGCAAACAATTATATAAAAAGAAATCTAATGAAAAATGTTTTAATAAAAAAAAAAAGAAGAAGAATGATTTATAATTAAATAGAGGGGAAGTGCTGTTGCCCCATGTGTTCGTTCCAAAAGGTGTTCTGATTTTTATTAATTTTATCTTGCACAGTGGTGTTATATTTACACATTGGTTATCTAAACATTTCTATTAAAAAATAGCCATTATCTGGGTAATTGTCCAGGCTACCAGTATTTTTTAAATAAAATGTTGCATTATACCCTCTTTCCTGTATGAGATAAAATAAATAAAATCAGAAAATCATGTAGAAATGAAACGTGGAGCAATTTGCATCTTCCTCATCTTTTTTTTTTTTTTTTTTTAATCGTATTTATTATTAATTGATTATTATATTCTTTTCTTAATGATTATATTTGCTGTTGTTTTTACCGAACATAACTCCTAATGAATAAATCACAATAAAAATATTCATTTAAAAGTAAGCATTCAAAATTAATGCTAGAAAATTACTAATTTCTTTCAATGCTTTGCATCATTTTATGCCGGAGAAGCAGAGGATGCACAATTCTATTCATTTTACCTAGTCCTGTGCGCGTCCAACTGCCATCCTAAAAACGTCGAAAAATGACGTCCGGAGGACGGGAGTAGGTGTCGCTTTTTGCTCTCCTCCGGACGTCCGCCGGATAACTATCGGATATTATAGGATGTCCGCCGGACGGGGCTATATCCTGAATAAGACGCTTATCGTAAGTCCGCAGGACGAGTTTGTGCCGTATGGGATGTTTACATTTATTTACAATGACCTTAAGATACTTAGACTCCAAAATAGCAACCTTTTCGTAGGCCGAGATGTCTGCCTTCCGTCACGTGACGGAGGGCAGATTTAGCGCGCCAAACCGGTTTTTCTCCCGCCAAAATCTTCCCGGAATTTTTTTCACCGCATTCCCGCCGAAAGTCACATTGCGAAAATGAAATCTGAAAGTTGCCAATAAAGCGATCACCGCCAAAAAACAGCATCTTTTCGCCAAAGATGTTGTGTTCGAAACCATGCGGAGATAACAATGGGATGTGTTGTCTACGTATATTAGTCAATGGTCGACACCATTGACTTTCTACGTATACGTATACCCAAAGCTACCCAAGCGCTAACTTTCCCAACTCTTTACCTAAGCACAAGATTTTAGGTAGTTAGAACGCGATTTTTTAGGTTCGATTCGTGTTCAAACCTAAGCACTAACTACCTAAGCGCAGCCAATCAGAAAAGAGAATTTTGCTAAGTAATGGCGGTGAAGAAATGTAGCGTTATAAATGAAATTTTCATTTTACATATATTTATTTTTATTTCGAACTATTCTTTTACGTCAAGCAGTAATTATTTTTTATGATTGAAAGAAAAAAGTAAGTTTTATCAACGTTTTTCATTTTGTAGATGCATATACATATCTATCTATCTTTTGTAATCATTCAGATGCATTTTATAATATTAAAATAATATTTATAATTTATATAGTTCGTATCGAGTAGCAATGAAGATATAATGTATTGTTCTCAATATTATTTTATCGAAAGTTAACAGTACAAAGAATAAAAGTATTTGTTTATAAATATTTGTTTCTTAAAATTACTTGCTTCAGTGATTATATTCGGTTGTTTGGTAGAGTATTTCCAATTAATTTTGAATTAAATATCTGTTTGTTCATTTAATAATTGTAAATGTTAAGGAATATTTGGTTAGCCTAGCTCGTAGGTTTTTATATCGTCAAATTAGTTAAATGATAGCTGCAGTCAAGCTTTGTTAATATACTTGCATATTTATGCAGGCATGTAAAAGAATTTTCTCTAAGATAAATAAGCCGCTGTATTTGATATTTCCCTATTTTATTTTAAGAAAGTAATATTTAATTGCAAAATAGTTTGCTCTTCATCCCTTTAGAGATTTAATTTACAGCATAAAAAGTTGTAAATCCTCATTGAATTTTCATTTTAAATCATGTATAGCTTCTTTTTATCTGATTATTTTTAAGAATTTGTATGTATTATGCATGGTTTGCTACTATTTGAGCAAAGTTTCCATGTGTTAGTCCAGTATGATAGGCGTTTTAGTTTTATTTCACTAGAATTTATCCATTAAACCTATAACTTTGATCAGAATTGAGGCTCCCTTAATTTTGTTTTAAAATTGTTTGATATTTTCTTGGTGTGTCCTAATGAATCTGAAAGTTATCCCTATGAATTTATAATATACATTTTATTTATTTGATGAAAAAGTAGCAAACTTAGAATTATAAACAAGGTTTGTCAAATTTTGACCTTTTCGATTGCTTTTTAATCTTTACTATTTTGTTAATACCTAAAAATGCAGAAAAAAGGAAAACATTATGTGAAGTCTTTATTTATCTTTTAAAAAATTACATTGAAAACAGCGATTTATAAAGCATGCAACTTGCAAAAGAAAAGCTATCAAAATAAACTGTCATATTGCATACCTAAATAAACAAACTGCCACATTGTATATCTAAGTAAACAAACTGGCATGTTGCAAATGATGTTTAAGAAAATTAATGGTAAAGTAATGTTTCATTATGATGTTAGAAGGATTTTTGTAACTAAAAGCGAGTCTTTCATGCATACAATAAACTTAATATTTCAAACAAGCATACTTAAATTTCTTAGCTGATTAATAGTTAATTATTTATTAGTAAATATTCGCTTTTCAAGAACTTTTATATGTATATGTATGCACATATTTGATTAGTTTCTTCCTTTTAATTTTCTAGTTGCTTCGGATGCTACAGGTATGATGGAAATGTAACAAGAATAATACGAATAGGTGAAAAGCTGTGCAATAAAGTGCTACTCTTGCAGTTTGTTGGATACTTTTGCATTGGCCAGTTGGAATGCGCTCAAAAGGCTATAGGTTAGAAATAATCTTTGGCCTTTTGGGATGTAAACTTGCTAGCTAGATTGCATTTGGATTCTTCCTGGAAGCTACACACTTCCTCTTTTTATTTTGCTGAAGATTGCATTTGCTGTATTGACTCTTATGAAAAGTAAGCCACTTATTGCTTAAAAAAAAAAAAAAAGAGTTCTATTGCTTTGTTTAAAAGTTCTTGCATATATGTGTAAATTCAATTTAATATCTCTGATTTAAGGCATTAATTTTACAGGAATTTAGTAAATATAAATTGTGTAAATTGCAACAATTACTTGGATTAAAATAAAAATTTTAATATCAAATTGAATTATTGTTTAAGAAAACATACAAACAATAAGCATTAAATAAAATAAAGCACATTTTTATTAGCATAGTCACATAGCACAGAATATGTGAAAACAAATACAGTAGACTCCCTCAAATCCGCACTCCTAAAATCCACAACTCTAAAATCTGCACGTTTTACAGATGTAAACAATGAAACATTCAGTTCAGATGTAGGTACAAATTTTGACTTTTTTAATTTTATATCAATGCCATATGTTTGTAATTTGTAATTTTTGTTAAAGTTATTGAATTCATGTTTTCTGAAAAAATTAAGATATTGCTGATATCATTGGTAATCACAATCTTAATATACATATTTATGTATTAATCAAGCTTTTTTAGTTATTAAGTAACCTAAACCTGAAATATAAAGCTTCATTATTTTATGATCTTGATGTGAATTAATACTGTACCTTTATGAGGCCAGTTTCATTGAATAATTTAAGAAAAATACATTTCATCTTTATAATGAATATTTAATTATACATTATTGATTATTAATTTGACCTTTGCTTTTGTATTTTTATCATTTTAAAAACTATCTAAATTTTTACTATCTTAGTTTATTACTTATTTTAATATTTTAGCATATTGTAAGCATTTATTAAACTTTTGATTTCATTATTAATTACATTCAAATTTCTTTTTAAAAAATGTAAACAAAGCAATAACCAGAAATCCGCAAAATTCTAAAATCCACAAAACCTCTAGTCCCAAGCTGTGCGGATTTGAGGGAGTCTACTGTATTACAAAAACATGTGGCAGCGACAGAAATATTTGGTTCTTTTCTTTTAATTGACCACTTTCCATTGAATGTAAATGTCAGCACACAGTTTGCAGAAATATATGGCTGTACGTAAATAATATATCATGCATTCAGAATTTTTTGGTTTAGATTACAGATTTTTTAATTTACTTTCATTTTAGGAACCGGTTTGAAAAGTAATGTCCTTATAAGAAAAAGTAAAAACTACAAGCAAAATTGAAAGCCAATATTGAACAGCTATCCAATAAAAAAATATATATTATGCAAATACAATAGACTTCCTCAAATCTGCACATACAGTAAAGCATCGTTTATACGACGATCACTTATACGACGTTTACATTTAAACGACATTTTAATGTGGTCCCAATTCGTTCCTATTCATTTCAATGTAAAAATATATCTTTTATACGATGCCCAAAATCGTTTATACTTTGATTTTGTATAGGTTTTTTTTTTGTTTATTTTTCTTGTGTATTTTAAGAACGAGTGGAATTTTGCAGCTATGGATGACACCAAAGAGTGTATTTAAATGCACTCTACATTATGAAAATGTGGGCTGCTGTTCGATTAGTCTGAAAAATCAGTTTATGTGAAACAGATTACACTGGGAGGGGTCATTCTTTTTTTCGAGGATGGTCACAATTCCCGACCTGTTTTAAATTGCAAATAGACTATCCTTCTAACTGTTATCAGTATTAGCGACTTTTAGTTGGATACGCGGGGTTTTTGTCTTTGACTTTAGATGGAAAGGAAATGATGTACTGTAAATGAGGAATCTTTCGGTGAAACATAAATAAAGGTACGCAAATTTAATTTGCTTACTAACTCCCCCCTCCCCCTCCTTTTTTTTGTTTAATTTACAAATTTATGCAAATCAGCACGTTAAACATTAAAATTAAGTGAGAACAACATTAATTCTAGTTTTAGATGTGAAAATCGATTATACGTCATTATCGTTTATACGACGTTTTTCGGTAGTCCCTTCGGCATCGTATAAACAATGCTCCACTGTAACTTAGATGTAAACAATGAAATATTCAGTTCAAATATAGAGACAAAATTTGACTTTTTTAGCTTTATATCAATTCCATATGTATTTTAATTTGTAATTTTATTTAATATTACTGAATTCATGTTTTTTCATGAAGGAAGAATAAATTTTTTTCTAAAAAAATTCACGATATTGCTGATATTACTAATAATCATTTGTACTATTCAATTTTTAGTTTAATATTAATAGAAGTTTTAACAAAAATTTATTGTTTAGTATTTTTAAATTTAAAAAGTGTCTGTTTATAAAACTGCTTTTACTCGCCAGTAATGAATTTTCCCAGTTTTGCCTTTTATCATTTGAATCATATACGCAAGAAAAGATGCACCGAATTGTGATTTTAGCCAAATGCCAAATATTCAGCCAACAGATAAACTAAACACCGAATGTTTGGCTTATCCGAATACTCTTAAATTTCAGAGTTTGAAAATAATAAAAAGTTAAAATAATTTTACATAATATTTAACATAAAAACTTCCATATTGATAAACAAGATCTTTTTACAAGTAAATTTTACAAGAAAAAAAAAAAAAAAAAAAAAACTATGCTTTGAATTGTTACTTAAGAAGAGGATAGTTTCCTCTGTGAATTAAAACAAATGAATATAATTTTCTCATATTCTGAAACAAATATTTTGACATCAAAGTGAAATTTTAAAGAAATTTGAAAAAAAAAAAAAATACTTTCATATACTGTTTATTTGTTAGGAAAAAACAAATCATTATTAGTTAATTGTCTTTGGGGTTACATTTCGAATAGTAAATAAGAAGCATTCATTCTCTTTTGTGTAAATATAATTCTATTTTTAAATTTGTTGTTAAAAGTTGCTTTAAGGTTTTTAAAAATATTTTCTTAGAATACGGTTTGGCTGATATACCATATTTGGTATACTGAAGTGTGTTAAATTTGGCCATGCCAAGTATTTCACATGTTGAATAGTCTGATATTTGGTAGCATAGTCAAATACCAAATATTCGGTGCATCGCTAAATACAAGCAATATTTTTTTTCTGTAAAATGAGAAAAGCTGTGTTAACCAGCAAGTAATCTAGCTTAGGAAAAGTATGTGTTTATTGTTGTTGTATGTTTTTCACATTTTTTTTTTTAAATATTGATTGTATGATACTGACCCCCCCCCCCCCCCCCCTATCGCTTTCATTTTGTTATTTCAAAATATCTGTGTGGTTTGTATTTTTATTAATCCTTTGAATTTTTCTTTTTACTTTCTTTTAATTAACTTGCTTTCAGTATGTAAAGATAGGATTTTATAATTGGTTTATTATTGAATACTTTATAACTTAAAAAAAATGGCTGAATCCTAAAACAGCCGAGACACTTAGCATCGTTGAATTTGGCGAGATGATAAATGGCCTTTTCTTGTTACTGGTTTGTTTCTTAAGTTCTTTACATGCCTACAATTATTCGATCAGGAATTTGGATCAATTTAATCGGATTGCACAGTTTCTTGTCTTTTGCTTTTATGAAATGCCATTATTACGTCAGTCTTGTATTATTTATATTTAAAAACGAGATTGCATTATATATGTATGACTATATTTTCCAGTTTTTTATTCATGCAGTTTAAATATATTGCTTATTTCAATAAATAGTAATATAAATTTGGTAATATGTGTGCGGTAGAGCAGACAAATCTACTGAGTGTATGCTTTTCTCAAAATAAATATTCAATGATTTAAATTATGATTTGTCAATATGTAGCATTAAAAGATTGAGATGACGTGTTGATGTTATTGAAAGTGAATTCCTATGTCAAAAATACTTTTTTCCTTACTTAAAAATCCGCATAATATTTATGTACCACAAATATTAGAAAAAATATTTCAAAATTTTATCGCATATTTTTGTACAAATTTATAGACATTTTAATAGTTTGATACCTGCTGTGATTATTAACTGCAGTTTTGCTCATTCTAGAAAACTCTTCAATGCGACTTTCGTGCACTCAGAGATGAATTTTTAAATTTTAGTTTCGTTAGTCAATGAGAGTTTGATGAATTTTGTGCATTTTAGAGACTGCTGGACAGCAAATTTCGTGCATCCAGTGATTATTTTTTACTTCATTTTAATGGGCATGTAACACTCATAAGTGCTTTAGTTTAAAATTATAGAAATTGATATGCTTGATAAATATCCTAAATAAGTTTTAGAAATAAAATATATTTATTAAATTCATGAACAGAAGTCATAAAATCTATATAACTTTACACAAATGTACGCGGCAAAATTTAAAAATTCCTTTTCTGTGATTTTTATTAGTACAGTGTTTTCCTTAAAAGGTATTGAACTTTATTTCTGATGTAGGAAGGCAGTTTAAATAACATTATGATATAAGATCAATATTTAAAAATTATTGATTGTTACTTTCAATCATGTGTATGTTTAAGAAGTAATTAATCATAAGTTAATCAGTATGTTCAGTGTTTTATACGATGATTGATATTCCACAAATAAAATAAAAGTAAATTGTTATTCAAAATTTTCTAGTGTGAATTCCAACATAATTGAGAAGTAAGTCAATTAGTGAATACCTCACAATTTGTGTCCTCTGGCCTTGAGCATTTCGATGGCAGCAGTTTAACAGTTTTATCAGTTGATTCCTAATTTCTGAAAGTATCAAACCAAAGGCAAAAAACATTTGTTCAATTGAAGCAGATAAATCTATTGCAGTAAAAACTAGTTGATCATTAATTCTCTTTTTAGTATGAGCTTTTTCGATAACTGTAACAAAAATACCTTCCACCATTCTACAGGGCTGAAATCAACTATATTAAATTAAATAAATAAATCAATTGCTGATTCAGATTTTGCTCAAACCCTTATATAACAGGCTTCACCAAAGTACAGCACATAAAGTTATACAATTTTATTTTACCTCAACTTACAAAAGTTTTTCTAAATACTAATGAGTAAATATTCAAATATTTAGTATATTTCTGTTTAGATTTCTTTTCCGTTGCAAGATTAAAACTGTTGTTAGCTTTCGTTTTTTCAAAAACTAAAACAAAATCACTTCACCTTTTTTCATTCACGTATAAAAACATTTCATATTTATTTACTTAGAAGGTGTCACAAATAAAAATTAAATTAAAAAGTTGACATGTTTCGGTTCATTCATAAGAACCGTATTCCGATATTCGTAACCGATATAAATAATATTTATATCCAGTGTCATTTAATTTTCTACTGATTTTATATGTTATGAATACGGTTCTTATGAATGAACCGAAACATGTCAACTTTTTAATTTAATTTTTATTTGTGACACCTTCTAAGTAAATAAATATGAAATGTTTTTATACATTGCAAGATTATTTTATAATTTGATTCAAATGAAACTTGAAAGCATTTTTTTTCTAAACTTTACATTTATTTTACTTTTTTACTAAGCTTAAGCTTTATCTTTCTGAAAGTCGTTTGATTATATATGGTATATAAAACTAAATTATATCAAAGCACATTATTATGTTTCTTTCATCTGAAATTTATTAAAAAATAACTTAAAAGAAAAACTGATTTAAATCAATGATTTTTAAAAAAAATCAGTTGATTTAAATCGTGATTTAAATCATGATTAAAATCAAGCCGATTTAAATCAACGAACCCTGGTTATTGGCAAAACAAGATTGACCTGTCAGAAAATTTTATCATTTAGAAAATGGAAAGCTTTGTAAAAATGCTGAATTCTGATTGTTTATTGATGTTTTACTATCTTTTTATTTGCAAATTCCACAAGAATGCTGGACATTAGATGAAAACAACACATTGATGTTAGCTTATTTAGAGAAAAGCTTCAAATTTTTTAATTACTGAATCATCTGCGGCATGACACGATATCTGGAAGCTGAAGGAATTTTTTGTTTGTTTGCTAGATTTTTAGTTTGGAACATGTGATTTGTTTTCTTGAATAAAAGTAATAAGTAGAATAAATAAAAGATTCTTTTTGTAAGATTCTTTAATGTTAATGAAGAAGCAAAGGTAGGTGAATTTTAATTGATTTTATTTTATGGTTATTATAATTTTTTTTGTTTTAGAAACTGGTGTATATAAAGTTCTGTAGATTAAACATGAAAAAAATTCTTAAAATCAGAAAATGGACATCTGCAAATTTTTAAAAATTTAAAACTATCGAGAAAACTGTTTGCATAGAGAAAATTCATGGTAAAAGCAGTTAACTAGTTGTAAATTATTTGTGAAAGTTTATTTTATTAAAGCAGTCATCTCTGAAGCTGTGCATATCGCTAATTGTCAGCCAAAACATGCGCATTGTGATTGGGGAGAATTTCAGAGTTGCTGAAAACTCCGTTGGCCCTCATGGGTGCTTGGCGCATGTTAAAAAAAATCACCAAAATCAAGTGTCTTGGCTGTTCTAAGAACATGCTAAAAAAAAAAAAAAATCTACACCTGTGTGCTTTTCTTGTCAATTCTTTTTTTAGGAATTTATTTTAAGTAATAAGTGAATTTTAAAACATTTTTCTGTTAACCACTTGTTAAAAGAGCAAATATTTTTTAAGGTTACAATAACAACAAGCAGAGTTAATTGTGCATCAAACCGTGCCATTAAAATATGCCAACTGGCAGTGAAACTGTAACAACAAAATATTTTAAATAATTTGAAGGCAAGGAAGGAAAAATAATTAAAAATAATGAAATAATTTTTATTTACAAAAATAAAGAAATAATTTTTGTATCTGTTTTTATCAGCTAATAATTTAGCATTAAGTAAATTATAATTAAACTTTGAAAAAATAATTTAAAAACTTTCCTAGTTTAAAAAATGGTTTTTAGTTTTTTACCTTTTCTGTTGTCATATCAGAAAAAAAGAAAGAAAAAATAATTCCTTTAATAAATTCAGCAGTTTATGCTTTCTACCAGGGCATTATGGTGAATTTTTCATAATTAGAGTCATGCCAAATTAATGAAGAGAAGTTTTTTGATCCATCATGAATTTCTGTCTTGAAATTAGGCATTATATTTATAAATATTTTAAGTTTATAAAAGAATGGTTAAAAAAATACATATTTTTCTACTTTCATACTTATTTAGTAATAACGTTTAATTTTTAAACAAACTGAAAAGAAATACCTAACACAATGTGTTTTATTGACATGTTATTGATAGAGATATATTAATTAGTGTAATCATTATTATGCCATTTGTACAAATTGAACAATTTTCCCAACATTTTCGACAAATTTATGTCATTTGCGCACAGGAAATAACCTGATCAAAGTGTGTAACACATCACTTTTTCATAAGTGAAAATTTACTTAAGTGTTTTTTAATACATTAATCATAGTAACTGTGTGCTTTTATGTATTTTCATTTTGAAACTTGGATAAAAAATGATATTTGGAGCATTATTTAAAGCTGTTTTAGTAAGAAAAAACAGTCAAAACTTTTTATTATTTTTTATACGAAATATTTACGATTATCACGATGAATGTAAACAAAAGTTATTTGTTTATAATTTTATATCAGCTGATCGGTCTGTAGACTGTTAAAGCCCTAAAGTAGACGCTTGCGCAGTGAAGACTTGTCTTTGATTGGTTGGCATAAGGATTTATCTGTAACCAGTGAAAACGCTCTTATGTTAGGTTTTGGGTTAGCTAAGGTTTTTTAGGTAGTTAGAGCGGCCCGTGAAAACGCACCTTTATATTAAGGTACTTTACAAAAATACAACTTTACGGCGCACAGTTGTCATTCCTCTGTGGTTTCCATTTGTAGTGTTTTGATTGGCTGGCTTTCACCGTGTTATGGTAAAAATTTAGTTTTTTTTTCTTTTTTCGATCCGCTGATGAAAACAAAAGTTGATCGAAAGAAAACTAGAATTAACGTGTCAGTCTGATATTTATATTTATCTAGGGAGATTACGAGTGTATTTTATACTATGCATATCGTTTATTTTCACCATCCTGAATGATCTCAGAATGTAAGAGATTTCAAAATATCCTGTAGTCAATGGTTTCGAAATGTTTTTCATGAGGTAAATTGTTTACTTTTAGTATAATGTAAAATAATTTGTTTTGTCTTGATTAATATGTCATCGTTAAATTCTCTGCTATTTTCTTTTATTTTCTTTCTTTTTTTTGTTTGTTTTTCTTTTGATTTAAAATTTCGATTAACTTCAGTTTTAACATTCTTTCCTTTTTCATTTAATGTGTGTGTTGTACTATTTATTCCGATTCAGCTATTTTATGTTTCATTAAGTACGGTGTCTATCATATGATTCTCTCGGTGGTACAATTTTGCGACATATGTTGCACAAAAATTATTGAAAAAAGTATTTTGGAAAGCAATAAAATGTCTCTATTAAAACCCGAGATCCTCAAATGTTCAGTCTACGTAGTGTAAAAATTAATTTTTATTACAAGGATCTGAATTTTTTAAGGCTACGGTGTTTTTAGTTGTCAAAAAATAAAATTCAGGTTCACCATAGTGTTTACTCTAGGGGAAAAAAAAAAGGGCCGGGTGCTAGTCACAAACAGGGCCCTCGTTATGACTTTTTATAGGTGGGGGACAGAGCCTTAAATTGCCAAGTCAAAATTCAATATTTGCCAACTAGTTTTATAGTTTTACCAAGTTATCACAATCAGTGATAGAAATTGGGAGGTAAAAGGCAGGCGTCAAATGACGACTACTGTAAAAACCTTAGGCGTCAAACTAAGATTTTTAGTTGCAGTTTCTAAAAATATTAATATTCTTATTAATATATTATAATTAATTTTCATATTAATATTACTGTAATACTGCATATAATTTTGGAGTGATTTGGAGTAAAAGAATAATTTTGAAATTCGCATCAAATTTTCTTTAAGGTTACTACAGAGGCAAGAAAAAAATCCACTCCCAATATTTTTTTTTATTTATTTATTTTTATTTTATTTGGGGGGGGGGGGAGTCGCACCACTTTTACGAATTTTGCGTTTTTTTGCTATCTTTCGGCAAAATTTGCCGTTTTCTCGCAATCTTTCGACGCAACTGGCCATTTTTTTCGTGATCTGATGGAACTTGCCGGTTTTTTCGCAATCTTTTGATGAAACTTGCTGGTTTTTTCACGATTTTTTTAAATATTTTGCCTTTTTCGTGATCTTTTGCCAAACTTTGTCGTGTTTTTTCGCAATCATTTGGCGAAACTTGCCGTTTTTTCGATCTTTTGACAAGTTTTGCCATGTTTTTTGCGATTTGTTGACGAAATTGGCAGTATTTTTTCGCAATCTTTTGACAAAATTTGTCGTTTTCTGCAGGGCTGGGATCCCCCCGTTAATTATGTGTTTTTTTTTTTCGCAACCCTTTGGCGAAAATTACTGATTATTTGGGATTCCTTGAAGAAATTTGCTTTTTTTCGCGAGCCTTTGATGGAATTAACAGATTTTATTGCGATCCTATGACAAGATTCTTATTTTTTCTGTAATTCTTTGACAAAATTAGCTTTTTTCTAAAGATTCTGTGACGAAATTGAGATTTGTTTTCACGATCCTTCATAGAAAATTGCATTTTTTTGCGATTCTATAACAAAGTTCGTCTTTTTCCCAAGATTTTTTTGACGAAATTAACTTTTTTTGCGATTATTTTATGGAATTCGCATTTTTCTTGCGATTCTTTGATGAAATTTGCATCTCTATTTGCAATACTTTGTAGAAATTTGCCTTTTTTTATGTTATCGTATAAAAAACTTGCTTTTTTGTTATTTTTTGAAAAAAAAAAACGTTTTTTTCCTCCCATCTTTTGCCGAAAGTGGCGATTTCTTATACGAGCAATTGATGAAATTTTTTTTTTTTTTTTCGCGACTATTTCTCGAAATTTGCGATGTTTTTTTATTTCTGATTTTTCAGACTAGACCATTTTTTTTTTTTTTTTTTTTTTTTTTCCGGAGCTGAATGTCTAATAAATTTTTTAAAAAGCTAGGCGTCAAATTTGACGACCAAGAATAATTTTCTAGTCGTCAAATTCAATTTTTTAGTTGCATTTGACGACTAACGACTGCTAATTTCTAACACTGATCACAATTAAAAAATGTAATATAGTTTTTATTTGTAAAAAATTCAATAAGATTTCTAATTATATTGGTAACTTTAATAAAATTTTATCAGAAATAGGAAGTGTATTATAGTTTTTTATTGAAGTTTTGAACAAATTTACTAATTCAGTTTATAAATTTGCCAACTGTTACAACATTTGCTAACGTGCCCCCCCTAGCGAGGTCTCCTGGTCACAAAAAAAGGGGCACAGTTGAAGCTCTAAGAGGGCACTTTTTTCAACGAAAAAAGACAATGTCTCATCAGAAAATGTACATTTTCAAAAACAATATAAGAATTATACATTACATATTCATCATTGCCTATACAAACATTTAGTAACAAATTACAAAATGTTTTCGTTTTCCTTCAATTGACATTTCAAAGATCTAATAAGTAATTTTGTTTCACATAAAAAACTAAAACTATTAAATTCATAATCTAGCAGTTTGAAGAATAAAGCAGAAATTTAATGAGGTAGTAGTAAAATTTAGAAGGTTGACAAATTAATTATTGTGCATGGTGGTGAGGTGGTTGGTTATGTAATGAAAAGAGAAAAAATTCAGGTGGCAGAAAAAAAATGGAAAAATTGTTTTTTTATAACTGTCTCTCCCAAATAAATTATATTTTGTTATAGAATATGAAATAATACTACACATTTTTTTTTCATTTATTTGTATTAAAAGAAAATTATTTTCACTTTATATGACTATTTTATCAAAGAATAAAAAGCAACGGTTAAAAGTAGTTTTAACCTTTAAAAGTTTAGTTTTTTTCTCCCTCCAGCCTTAGAACTTTTATAGTACACTCAGGCTTTATTTAATGCTATTGTTTGTCATATCATATCTCTGTTGAAATGATTTTTCAGTTGCACATTTAATTATAAATTGACCTAATGTAAAAACCTGAGCCAATATCTGTGCAGTTTGGAATGAAATTAATTATACATCCCATTTACATAAGTATTGTTTTATTAAGTAAATGCTACTAATTTAAAGAAACAAATTATTGCAGTTTTGTGATTATTATGAATATCAGTATTCAATTCTTCCATTGTTTAAAAAATGTATGTTTTTAAAATATTAATTTTTTTTTCTTCTTTTGAAAAATATGTTTAGTTTTGGTATAACTTTCCAATCTCAACTCGAAAAACTAGAGCCATACTGAGTACTCGGTAAATACTCGACCAATTTGCCGAGTACTCAGTATTCGGCTAAACTTTGGACGAGTACTCCACAAATACCGAATAGCTGTAATAATTACATGTTTTCAGCATATGAATTTATAACTGATCTGTAAAAAGTTTTTTGAATATCAAAGTATAATATATGCGGTAATTCATAGGGTCAATCCATTTCAAGTCCAGAAAATATTTTTTTGGTCGCTCGACCATTTTTTAAAAATCTGAAATATTTTGTACTACAACCCTAACATGACAGAAGTTCAAAATGACCTTTATTTTAATTTTACTATTTTTTGTTTGGGCATGGCGGCCATCTTTGTTTCATCGTGTTCAGCGATTTTCTCAGATACTAGGATACACAAAATTGTAAATATCTCGTCTTTTAATTTCCCAATTGAAATGGGATTTGCAGCATTTTGTTCAGAATAAAATAGGCTAAATGTGCAGTGGTAGAATAATTTTGAAAAATAAATTTTTACAGGTGAAATTTTAGCACAAAATTTAAGATTTTTTCCAAAATTTATCCATTTGCAAGAGGAAATTTTTTATGCAAGGAAAACTGTCGACTACACAATTTTTTCTACAAATATGTCAAAAGTGCATGTACTCATACACAGGTCATTCCATGTCAAATCAACGAAGAAAAATATATTTTTGAGATTGACATCAAGCAATTTTAATGAAATTCAAAAGATTGTTTCTACTTATGTAATAATGCAATAAAATATTTTTTGTAGATTTTTTGCAGCTTTTTTTTAGGGGGGGGGGGGGGCTTCATGAAAAAGTGGAAAACACGTAAAAAATGACATTCTGGTAGCTACAAAAATACAATTTTCTCAACTCCTATGATAGGTATAGAATTTATCTTGGTGTTGTTTTGAAGGTCTTTGTGTGGGCTTTTATATGACATATCACTTGATAAGATTTATTAAATTTAATATTTCAAGGTCATGAAATATTGTCTTTGACCTTGAAAATATTAAAAAGTCCGTTTTTGAAAAATCTGAAAAAAAAATATTTTTTACTTCTTAATATGACAGACATTCTGTAAAAATTTCATATTGGGATTGCAATGGGATCACATAATAATTAAATAAGAAGCAACTTACATTACAGGTAACTGTCATTTGTAGCTTTGTGTTGTGGTCATTGTAGTCCTCACTGTTTGATTGCAGTCAGGCACGTAGCCAGGGAGGGGGCTAAGGGGGCTGAAGCCCCTCCCGAAAGTTAAAAAATTAATTTTCAAAGTTATCGTTAATGATTGTGAAAATTGACAATTTTGTCCTTGTTTCTATCTTCCGTTACATTTAAAGTATGCATGCATGTTTAGTTATAAAAATATAAAGTTAGATAGTTACTGTAATCTCCCGTTATATATTATTTGGATATATTGTTTTTTATTCGTATCTACCAATAAAAATATAAGTTCTTCTTAAAGCGCAAATTTAACTATCTTTATGTACAGTAAAATTTGATAAGTGTAATTCCATATCATAATTTAATCAAGGAAAAGTAAGTGGAATACGAGTATGGCGTATGTTAACTTTAGAAGTAAAATATAAAATGACTCTTACTTTTCTCTATCCTTAATTTACATCACGCATGCAATGAAAACTTAAGAGTTACCCACTGTTAAAATGCTTTGTAAAGAAAGAAGCTAAAAGCTTTAATCTCTAAGGGGGCGACAGAATATGTTTTATCCCAGCTAATTTAAACGAGATTCTCTCCAGAAACTTTTAAAGAAATGTTTTTTTTTTTTTTGCTTTGGCGGCAAAATGTTGAAAAATGGCCTTTTCTTATTTTAAAACAAAATGTTTCAATTTTTTCGATGAGAATTCAATATTAGACAGACAATATTAGACAGCTTGTCCATCAAGGAATAATTATCCACCTATAATGTAATATCATGTGAAAATTACAATTTAAAAACATATTTTTCAAAATGACGTTGTAAGTGTAAAAGGCTTTTTATTAAAAAAAATATAGTAGCAGAAAATTCTGAAAAGGAATGTTACAAAGAAAAAAGATAGGATATTGAAAAATCAAAGCCTTCCGTTGACGTACCCCACTTTTCATTGGAGAACTTTGCTTTTAAATAGTTTGCATATGAATCTTTAATAGAAAAAATATGGCACAGAAAGTCGTGTAGTCGTAAAAACAACAGAGGGTATGCGGTCTAAGCAGAGGGTATAAGCTCAAGACAGAGGGTATACCCTAGAGTATGTATACTTACAGCTTTCTTGGGAAACAGAGGGTATACGACGTATACCCCCGTATATCTTCCACTACATCTCTGGTCACAGAGTAGTCTAGCTAAAAAAAAGTTTCGCTGTCTTTAGATGAATTATCAATTTTAGGTTTGGTTACCCCTATGTAGGGTTTCGTACACAAACATATGACGTGGTAGCCAATCTTTTTGCTCCTGTTAGTGAAGTCCAATCTAGAATTCGTCAAAAGAATCCAAAAATTAGAAAGATCCATTATGTAAGCCACAGATTAAATTTGCATTGTTCAACATCATGTTGATTCCTGCCATTCGAAACTGTATTGGAACGAACGAAGTGAAATGTGGAATGAAGTGAAAAATGTTTTATAAAATCAATCAATAGTAAATTTATTCCTTCAAAAAACAATTTCATCATCTGTCCCAGGAAAATAAATATCTATTTTCGCAATAGAAGATTTGTCGAAAGGCATGAAAACATATTAACTTTCGTTGAGCTGTTACAATGTGTACAATGTTACAAAGTTAAATGTATTTGCATTCGCTTAGAAAATATTTCAGGAAAACACATGAAAATACATTTCCAATATAGCTAGAGTTTTCTTGGAAGTCATCGAGTGTTTTTTAAATAAGCTTGGTTCTTTGTGACAAGCTTTTCACAAGCAGTCTGACAAAGTTGTTGTCAGTTCTTCCAAAAAAATTTCGTGATATGATATTGACTAGAAATTATGCTAAAGATGTCCCTATTATTTTACAAAAGCACAAAGAAAATATAATGGAAAGCTTTTATGAGATATTTAATTCTGCTTCAAAATTTCGGGAAGACTTCATTAGAAATGAAATAAAGATACCAAGATTAATATTTAGACGTGCAAATCCTCGAATGGTCTATGCTGAAGAGTATTACCGGATTATATTAATCCCTAAGTAGAAAGTCTTATTAAAAATTTGAATGAAAGCTTCATTTCGAATGAAGACATCATAATAGATTTCCAAGCATTTCTTCCAGGATTTGTTTCCTGTAAAAAGCAAACAAATATGATAATTTCCCTCATATATTGGGAGGCGGCAGCATAGGCAGTCACCTCATTGAGTTCACGGATAAAAATCTAGGATTAATTAAATTTCGATTCGAATATTAAAACGCAAATGGTCTGTGAAGACATAAATTGGTGGAAAACATCTAAAAACCCGATTTTAGAGATTGACTTGTTGGTTTACCATTGTGCTTTCCTGCACCCAAAACCAAAAGTATGAAAACATGGCAGACTAGAAGCAGGAAAACATAATAGTAAACCTATGAGTCAACCGCTAAATTCGATTTTTTAGATGTTCTCCACCAAGATATGACTTGGCAGACCGATTTCGTTTTAATATGAGAATCGAAATTTAACTAATTCTAGATTTTCGGCCGTGAACGCAATGAGGTGATTGTCTGTGCTGTCGCCTCCCGGTCTATCAATATTTTGACGATAAGGTGTCAATGTTTTAAGTGAAAACTGAATATGAGTTATGATATGAGATGATTACCAATGTTGTCACATACACAGTGGTCTTAACACTTTGGAGTACTGTATTGCAATATATTACAATATGATAAAATACTTTCTGACAATCTTGATTCTGGTAACAAGCAAGTGTGGAAGGCCTACGACATGAAAAAAAATTAAATCTTTGTCTCGAAGCGTTATGGTAGACGAAATACTGAATGGTCTTGCAATGATTTCCATTTGATGGATACTACTTAAACCCTGACTAGCAGGGGAGACCGAGCTTAGCTCGGTCAAAATTAACTTTGTGTTCAACTCGATATAGTATTTTCACTGTATCATTAACTCTGTATTATTACTGTAAAACATGTTTATAATAGTATTATTTAGAAAAACAATCAATAAGAAAACTATGTTTTTATGCGCATATTTATAAATTTTATTTTATTTTAAATTTTACAACGAAAGGACATCGATCTAAATCACTTTTTTAGCTCGACTCTGATTGGTTTAACCATGCATCTCGAATCCTCTTAAGAATGTATAAAAAATTCTTTACATTCTGAAAGACAATATATTTTGCTAGATATAGCCAAATTTGGAGGCATTCTTTCATTTGGCTCCAAATACGTGTTTTGGTTTTCGTAATTTTTATAGTCGATTTTTTGGCCATATGTCGCCAATATTTTGTCAAATATCACCAAGTTATTGGCTTTTGCCATATTCTCGTGACCCTGACCCGTATTACCCAAAATGAGCCACTAATCAAATTTGATCAAGCATGTGACATAGCTCAATCGTCTTCAGGTAATCAAAAACAGTAGAATATAAAATTGAATCAAAATCGTTCAAGCCACTTTTTAGGTAAAATTAGCTTGGCAGCATTCAGCAATGAAGCGAAATGACCCACTAATATAATTTTGTTTAACATGCGACTCAGCCCAATAGTCTTCTCGTGACAAAAAACGTTTTGTTTCAAAATTTAGGTAAAATTGATTGAGTCGTTATTGCATATAATTAGAATGACCCTAGCTCATTAAGACCCAAAATGACCCACTAATAGAATTTTCGCGAGCATGTGTCCAAGCCAAATGGTTTTCTCTTGCTCAAAAACGATATAATACAAAGTATAGTCAAAATGGTGAGTACCATTTTCTATATAAAATTAGCATGACCCATCATGACCAACAAATGACCCTTATAATCGAAATCTCTTAAACGTGCGGCCTAGCTCTTTAGTTTTAGCATGCCGAAAAACATTAGATACAAAATTTAGATAAAATCGATTGAGCTGTTTTAGATATAGTTGGTTTGACCCTGACCCCTTATAATCCAAAATGACTCATTGATCGAATTTTCACAAAAATCTGTCCTAACCCAATGATTTTCTTGTGACCGAAAACGATAAAATACAAAATTTAATCAAAATTGCGCGAAACGTTGTCAAGATAAAATTAGAATGACCCAAAAGTGGCCCACCAATCGAAATTTCTCGAACATGTGACCTACCCCAATGATTTTCTCATGCCAAAAATATGTTGTATACAAAATTTCGTTAAAATCGACCCACCCATTCTTTAGATATAGCTTGACCTTGACCCATTAAGACCCACAAATGACCCTTATAATCGAAAGCTCTCGAATATGTGACTTAGTCCATTAGTTTTCTCGTTTCTAAAAATTGTTACATACAGAATTTCGTTAAAATTGATCCTGCCGTTCTTTAATTATACATAGCTTGATCCAGACCCTTTATGATCCAAAATGACCCATTAATCGAAATTTTTCGAACATGTAACCTAGTCCAATGATTTTATCGTGCCAAAAAAATGTTGCATACAAAATTTCATTAAAATCGATCCACCTGTTCTTTAGATATAGTTTGACCATGACCCATTATGACCCATCATGACCCACAAATGACCCTCATAGTCGAAATCTCTCAAACATGTGATTTAGCCCATTAGTTTTCTCATGTCAAAAAACTGTCACATACAAAATTTCGTTATAATCCATCACGCCGTTCTTTAAATATAAATGGCTTGACCCAGACTCTTAATGACCCAAAATGACCCATTAATCGAAATTTTTCGAACATGTAACCTAGTCCAATGATTTTATCGTGCCAAAAAAAATGTTGCATACAAAATTTCGTTAAAATCGATCCACCTGTTCTTTAGATATAGCTTGGCCATGACCCATTATGACCCATCATGACCTACAAATGACCCTCATAGTCGAAATCTCTCAAACATGTGATTTAGCCCATTAGTTTTCTCATGTCAAAAAACTGTTACATACAAAATTTCGTTATAATCCATCACGCCGTTCTTTAAATATAAATAGCTTGACCCAGACTCTTAATGACCCAATATGACCCATTGAAATTTTTTCTCGAACATGTAACCTAGCCCAATGTTTTTCTCGTGCCCGAAAACCATAGAATGCAATTTTTAGTCAAAATTGCGTGAGAAAATCGCTAGATAAAAATAGCATGACCCACAATGACCCCAAGAATGACCCACTTACCGAATTTTCTCGAACATGTTACCTAACCCAATGGTCTTCTTGTTATCCAAAACGATACAATATAAAATTTGGTCAAAATCGTTAGAGCCGTTTTTTAGATAAAAATGGCTTGACCCATAATGACCCAAAAATGACCCACTAATCGAAATTTTTCGAACATGTGACCCAGCTCAATTGTTTTCTCGTGCCAAAAAACGATTGGATACAAAATTTCCTTAAAATCGATCCAGCCGTTCTCTAGATATAAATAGCTTGATCCTGACCCATTATGACCCAAAATGACCCAATAATCGAATTTTCTCGAACATGTGACCTAGCCCAATGGTCTTCTCGTGCCCGAAAATGGTAAAATCCAAATTTTTGCGAAAATCGTTAGAGCCGTTTTTGAGATAAAATTTACCCACACACACACACTCACACACACACACACAATTTTTGCTCGCATTATAGTATAAGATAAGATAATCAGCCTCACGACTGACAAGAAGTCACGAAGATTGCTCAGTTGCATTTATAATTATTGTAATCAGAGAATATGAAATATAATTGTTATGATTACATGTATCTATTGCAATTAATTTTTTTCTTTTCGGGGGAAAAAAGTGTAATTAATTTCATCTATGGAATAAGACCCTTCGCTTTTAACACGAGACACTCGCATGGTAATATTGATCCTGTGTTCTAATATATTCAAATTGTTTATTGCATTTCAATATTTTGGCATTTTCTCTCTCATAGGATACATGAGGCTTATCCCAAGCATTGTCAATATGTGATTTATAATTTTTGTTGCAGCCCCCCCCCCCCCCCCCTAAAAACACTGCAGTTTCCAAATTGATTTGGAAACTGGAAGAGCTTCTGAAAACCGAAAATTTTAACAGAAATTGAAACAATACGAAAGAATTTTTAACAAAGACATCAAGCATCAGGTTCCTTAGATTTATCCTGATTTATATTTTTACACTTTAAATAAGGGAGATTATTACTTTCAGGTTAGAAAAAAATTCTAGATTTGAGCCCCTCCCGAAAGGAAATCCTGGCTACGGGCCTGATTGCAGTTATTCAGACGAATATTGCAATACTGTATTTTGCAATTAAATGGGTTTAAATGATATTTCAAGGGAACATCCTTAATTTCCTTCTCGATTAATATGCGAACAGAATACCAGAAATATTTAAATCAGTTTTGGGTTAAAATCAACACCTCATGCTTATGAAAACATGCTTTTTTTACTTTGCTGTTTTTGAAAGACAAGTACTGAGATAAACTGTGTGTTAATACATGTTCCCATATTGGTAACTACCAGTGTCAGAAATCTCATTGATTAATAAAGTTATGTTTTCATACTAACTAAACATATTTTCTACTATCTTGGTAGTTTGTACATTGTTTTAATTACTATTCACTTACACACATTGAGATTACCAATTCTTGTTTTTGTTGATAATGTATCTTCCGTATAAAATTTTATGCTTTTCGTAGGATAGGGTAGCTGAGATCGAACAAAAATTGCTATACTGATATACAACATTTTCTTGGGTGGGTCACGAAATTTTTTTTTTTAACTGAAAGGTGGGTCTCGAAATTCTTTTACTTTGAAAGGTAGGTCACGTACCAAGAAAGTTTGAGAACTGTTGTACTAGAGCATTTTTATTTAAAAGTATTTAATGCCATTGCTTTGTTTTGAATGTGAATAAAATTTTTCAACTTAAAAAAAAAAGAAAGAAAAAAAGCACTGAAAAAATAAAATGGATATGGATAACAATAACTTTTTCCTAAATACTGAGACACTTAAAAATATTGATTTGTGGACCAAAAACAGTCTTAACTTCTTAGATGCAAAGCCTGAGCCCCAAATTTCAGTTTCCCCTTCCCCCCCCCCCCCAAAAAAAAATAATTTTGTTATATGTATAGATTATTTGTTGATACCAAATCAATCGGCAGATGATTTAAGTAAGGCAAGATACATTAGGAGCCTCTAATCATGGTTATACCTCCCCCCCACTCCCCTAACATACTTTCAAGCCAGGCTTTGAATTAAATATATTGGTACCCAAAAAGTCATTATTTTACAAAGTTGTTTGAAGCTGATTTAATATTTTGCTTGAATTTATGTATACAAATTTGCTATACACAAACTAACTACACACTCTGCTATACACAGACACTAAATCAAATTAAATCTAAATTATTTAAAATTATCATATATCAAATTTTTTAAATCAAAGTAAGATAAATAGAAGTAGTAATGTATTATTTCCAAATGTTCACTTGTAATACAAACAATTATTTTAATGCTTGTTTGGGGATTTCCAAAGCCATTTGTATGCAGTTGCTTTTTTCAGCATTTATTTTTATTATTTATTTTTTAGTTTGTAATAAATAAAATATATTTGCACCCAAAAAGCCATTTTTTTTTTCAGTCTTTCAGTTTATGCATAATTTTAAAGAAAACTGATTGTTTAACTGCTATGGCTTTTTCAAAAAATGAGATTTGAAAATTATTTTTCTTACAAAATTCTTTTGTAAAAACAAACTTTAGACAATTTTGAAAGGTCTTAAATTAAAATATGATCATCAAACCTTTTTTTTTTCTTATATCTTCATCCTTTTGTGTACATTTTAATGCAAATTTCAACTTAATATGTTTATAAATAGTAAAACTATGATTTTTTTTTTTTTTTTTTTTTTTTTTTCTAAAACAATGTTTTTTAAATACGGATCTTTTGAAGTGCCACTTATGCATCTTTTCTGTTTATTTCCGTATATATATATTATATATATATATATATATATATATATATATATTTATAATTTTTTTTTTTTTTTTTCGCAAAAAATACTTGAGATATTGAAGTATTATTTTAGATTGTTAATAAGGGTGGAAAAAGAAACAATTACAAAATTTTTTATCAAAATCTGAGACCATGGGTTTCATAGTCTGGATGAAGTGATATGGAATGATCCAACGATATATATTTTTTAATGTGATCCCATTGCAATCCTAATATGAAATTTTTACAGAATGTCTGTCATATTAAGAAATAAAAAATATATTTTTTTCAGATTTTTCAAAAATGGACTTTTTAATATTTTCAAGGTCGAAGACAATATTCGATGACCTTGAAATATGAATTTTAATAAAACCTGTCAAGTGATATCTCGTATAAAAGCCCATACAAAGACCTTCAAAACAACACCAAAATAAATTCTATACCTATCATAGGAGTTGAGAAAATTGTATTTTTGTAACTACCAAAATGTCATTTTTTTACCCTCCCCCCTAAAAAAAGGCTGCAAAAAATTTACAAAAAATATTTTATTGCATTATTACATAAAAAGAAACAATCCTGAGAATTTCATAAAAATTGAAGATGGTCAGGTTGTGGGCTTTGTTGATTTGACATGGAATGACCCACACCAAGTCCTGGGACTTGGTGTGGGAGTCAATTTCTCTTTGCAAAAAAAAAAAAAAAAAAAAAAAAAATCCAAAATTCTTCAAAAATGTCAAAAATCGCACTTTTTAGGCTTTGATATCTCTGGTGGGGCACGAGATAAAAATCTGAAATTCTGGCCTTTGATAGTATTGTGTAGTTGTGTTATGTACAAAAAATTTCAAGAAGGAGATTTGACTACAAGCTGAGATATGACATGGACAATATGTGAAAACAATATTGTCAAACTATTGTAACCTACTATGTAATTGTTCCACAAGACTGTCAACCTTACAAAATTTTTTCTACAAATAGGTCAAAAGTGCGTGTATTCAT